>QOVD01006357.1:0-10297 GCA_003521225.1 Tuber microsphaerosporum | reverse complement strand
ATCGCCGGAGGTGTAGAGGAGATCGTTCGTGCTAACTACTCGTCGGTCACGGCCCCCTTATATAGCCGTTCCTCCCACAACCCTAACCCTGATCACTCATACCATTGAGTCACACGACCTTATAACTCGTTGTGAGTCATGTGCGAAATCCATCAGCTGACTTCTAACAAGTCAACTGCCCAAACTGCCTAAACCAATCATAATCCAAATAACAAGTCATGTGCGCAACTCGCTTCACATGAGTGAAACCCATGACTCGTAATTTCAGTCATGTGCCAATTTTCATAAATAATTTGACCACAATCGTAGTCATGTGAAAAACACCAACCAATAACATTAAAACGATGACATCGCAAGTGCGAGTTAGGTGAAACAAATCACAAACCTATGACTCATAACCATGAGTCATGTGAAACCATATTCCTCGCTTAGTCAGGTTTGTGACATTAGCTCCCTTCTCCCATAGCATCGGTCCTTCGATGCTTATTTCCCAAGTTCCATCAACTGGTTTCTGAGACGCCTGAGTTCTCTCTTCAACCGTCGGTTGATGCTTTCCTCATTTTTCCACGATGTTCTCATCATTCCTAACATCGCGTTTCCGACCCCGAGCGACCTTGTTTTCTCCATAATAGTTTTTTGCTGATTATGGATCGTTTCGTCTTGTAGTCGTATCATGTTTTCGAGGTCTTCGTTTCGTCGTAGGAGTCCATCGATTTGCCCATGTAGGCTGTCGACGTGCGGAATCGTTCCTTCCCTTTCCTGTCTCTCTTCCTCCTCTGTTTCGCCCCTCTCCTTCTCTAACCGGGTCCTCACGGCTTCCATCCTATTCCTTATTCCCATATCCTTCCTGCTCAGCGGCCCCTCAGCTCCCCTCGGTCCAGGATAATATCCTGCTTTGATCTTTACTATTTTATGGACTTGACAATTGTCCCTGTAGCATGTGTCCCAAGTATATAGTTCGGCATGCTTTCGTCAAGTTTTCTTTGGTTGGGACGGAGGAGGAGGAGGTGGTCTCGATGATGTTTCGTACGTCGTTGTGTACGGTGTTGTCAGGTCGACACTGTGTCTTCGAGGATTCTGAGGGAACCAAGTCCCCATCTTTTCGCTCATGTGGACTGGACATTCGTCGTCATAACAGCCCGTTCACGATAGACTGAGATGTTCGTTTCGTTCAATGTTCCGCTTTGCCTCCAGCTGGTATGCATACAGCTCCGATTCTGGTTGTTCAGAATAAGAGTGGCTAGTAAGCGGAAATGGGCCGAAGCTGCAATTGCCGTAATCGCCCCATCCTTGTTCGGCCTTGGGTGGTGCGGCGGTCGGTTGTGGAGACTCCACTTCCACCGCTTCTTGGTTTGTTTGGGTAGCGGGAGTGGAATCGTTGAATTGCTAGCTCGGCATTTTCAAAGTTTTCCGTGGGGTACCAGGTTTTGTCTTGTTCTGGTGAATATCCCGTCCACTTAGCTCGATATCGCAAGTGGTTTCTATGTACTCGAGAGTCAATTATTTCTTCGAGTTAGTATTCGTTTTCTCCGTCTATCTCAATAGGCGGAGTAGGAGTTTGGATTTGTGAAGGAAATCTGTTGCCTTCGTATGGCTCGAGAAGTGAGATGTGGAATGTGTCGTGTATCTTCATCGAGGGTGGTAGAGCCAGCTTATAAGCGCTACTGCCAAGCTTTGCCACTATCTTGAATGGCCCGATTTTCTTGTAGTCCAGTTTCTTCGATGGTCTTGTCGTCTTGATGTTAGATGGGAACAACCAGACTCTATCTCCGGATTTGAGATTCGGATCGGGTTTTCGGTGTTGATCCTAGTATTCTTTTTGTCGTAATTGTGCCACCACCATCTCGCTTCGTAGTGTGTCGTGTAATTCCCTCACATCTTCCGTTGATATCTTTTTCGTTTGCATCAGATAACCAATTGTTTTGTATTCGGGGTTGATTTCATAATTTGAATAGAATGGTGTCGTTTTAATTGTTTCATGATATCCGTTGTTGTATGCAAATTCTACCAGCGATAATGCCTCATACCAATCGTCCTGTTGGTAATTGATGTATGCTCGAAGATATTGTTCCAATATGGCATTGTTCCGTTCTGTCTGTCCGTCCGTTTGAGGGTGAAATGCCGTGCTGAGTCGTCGTTCAATTCCTATTTTCATTGTGGTGTCTTTCCACAAGTCTGATGTGAATAGTGTGCCTCGATCCGTGATGATATCCCGTGGTATTCCATGTAGTCGGACTTTTTCTCTTAGAAATAGATTTGCAAACTGCCGCTCGTCTAGATCTTTGCGGCATGGTATGAAATGACTTATTTTGATCAGGCGGTCTATGACTACCAAAATGGTGTCATAATCGTTCGATATCGGTAGATCCGTAATGAAGTCCATAGCTATTGACCTCCATGGTTGATCAGGTGCCTCGTTTGGTTGTAATAATCCGCAGGGGGCGTGTCGGACCACTTTTGTCCGCTGACTTGTGACGCAATTTTTGACATATCGTTTGATCGTTTCCCTGATATTAGGCCAATAGTATTTGCGGCATATAAGTTCCGTAGTTTTCGCCCTTCCTCCGTGTCCTCCCTGTGGAACATCGTGGTGGTTGTAGACAAGGGTGGTCTTTAGCCTTTTACTTTCTGGTAAGCATATATTTCCTTAGTACCATAGGTATTCGTCCTTCCATTGGCATAGCCCGAGTGCTATCCCTTTCATCTCTTTTTCTCCTTTGTCCAATACTTCCTTGATTTGTCGTATATATTCGTCTTTTTTGCTTGCTTCCTTGATTTTTCCTTTGTCTATGTCCTGGAATTCCACTAATTCCAGTTCGTTGATTTCTTCTCAATACTGTTCCTTTGGAAGTAGTATATGAGGGGTGTTGATGAGCCTTGGATCTCCTGCCGTCGGTAGGTCTCCAGCTCTTCAGGTGAGTGTATCGGCCTTTCCGCTTTCTATCCCTGGTTGGTAGTATATCTTCAAGTCGAACTGACGTATTCCTAGTTCCCATCGTTTTTGCCGGTCTCTGAGGTATTTTGATGTCATGAAGGTAACCAGGTTCTTGTGGTCCGTCATGACTCGTACTGTATGTCGACATCCTTTCAGGTATCTTCTCCATTCCTCTAGGGCTTGTAAGACAGCTAATAATGCCTTGTCGTGGACGTCGTAATTGATTTCGGCGTGTTTCATCGTTTTTGATCAGAATGCGATTGGTCTCCATCTTCCGTCTGGTCCTTGTTGGGATAATATCCCTGAACAGATGTATTTCGATGCACCTCTTTCCATCATTGTTGGTCTGTCGGGGTCGTAATGGACCAGGACCGGTGACGTGGTGAGTTTCCTTTGTAGTTCTTCGAATGCTGCTTGTTCAACATCTCCCCATTCCCATTTGACGGCTTTTTCGGTAAGCCGGTATAATGGTTTGCTCGTCCTGCTGAATCCTTCTATAAATCTTCGATAAAAGTTGGAAAAGCCGAGGAAGCATTGCACTTCCTTAACCTTTGTTGGTGCCGTCCATTCACATATTGCTTTTGTTTTGATGGGGTCCGTCTTGATGCCGTTTTGGTTGATGATAAATCCGAGGTATTCCACTTCTTGTTTGTGGAATTTGCATTGGGAAGGTTTGACCTTTATTCCTGATTCGGATATGTCCGCCAAGATATTGGCGACATCCTTTCTGTGTTGTTCCAAAGTGTCCGAGTATATTAAGACATCGTCCAGATATACGATGCAGCAAATAGCGATATATCTCCGGACCGTATTGTTGATCCATCTTTGGAAAGCCGCAGGTGCGTTGGTTAGCCGAAAAGGGCATTACAAAGTATTCGTATGTCCCCAATTTGCTTGAGAATGTTGTTTTCCATTCATCGCCTTCTTTGATTCTAACGTTGTGGTAGGCATCCTTGATATCGAGTTTCGTGAAGTATTTGGCGGTGTTGAGCTGATCCAGTGCTTCACTGATGAGTGGCAGTGGATACTGGTCTTTTTTGATGACTTCGTTAAGTCCACTGTAATCCACCCAGAGCCGAAGCTTTCCATCCTTTTTCTAAACGAATAGTATGGGCGACGCTAAGTCTGTCCATACTTCGCGTATCCATCCTCTTCCTAAATTTTGATTGATATATCGTCGCAATTCGTCCAGCTCGTCTGCGCATAATGGATATATCTTCTTTGTCGGGACTTTCTCTCCTTCTTTTAGGTTGATTCCCAGGTCAACTCCTGGTCGGTGTGGCGGTAGTCCAGTTTTTTCTTCTTTTTCAAAGAGATCCATTAGGTAATGGTATTCCTTCGGAACTATTTCTTCTAGTTGCGTCTGTTCGTTGGCATTTTTGTTCCTGATAGCCAATTCCATGCTGATGTTGACTGCTTCCAGTCTGATCTCGTATTCGATCCAGCTTCTTTTGATGATCCCGGTGGTTTCTCCTTTTCGGTAGAAGTGGCCGAATGTTTTAGCCGAGATTTCGCTATTCTCAATCCTTGGTTTTGACGCACTAGCTTTCTGACTAGTGACTTCCTTGGTTTCCGTACTGCTGAATCAGTGGTCGCTTCTCGCGGTTTCGTCCAGTGAAGCTACTTCGTATTGCTCTCCGTTCTTGATTTTTTCAATAATCAACTGCGCGATTCGATCTCCTTTTCGTACTGTGTATTCGGTAGTTCCTTGGTTGACCATTACTACCTTCACTTCACCTGTATAATCTGCGTCTATAACTCCCGTATTGGTGCTGAGTCTATGCTTGACTCCGCGACCACTGCGTGGAACTATTCCTCCATAAGTGTTGTGAGGTAGCCCGATGGCTATTCCAGTTCCGATCATTACCTGCCCCTGGGCTGGTATGCTATAATCCTCAATTGCGTACAGGTCGCTTCCTACTGCCTTAACCGATCCCTTCATAGGCATTATCGCTTCGTTGGTCAATCGTTTGACCTTGACACGCTTGTCAATGCTGGTCTGAATTTCAGCTAACTTGGTGATTAAGTTTTCTTCCATGGCTTCCGCTTCCGATACAGCATACGCAACAGGTGGACTGTTCAAACACCATGTTGTGCATTGTTCGCTGTTGAAAGTAATCTTTTTATTGTTCCAATCGATAGTCGGATTATGCGTTTGTAACCATGACATTCCCAAGATGACTTGATGGTTTAGCAAATTTGCCACTTGGAGAGTTGCTAATTCCCTATGCGTATTGATGGCCATAGGTACTTTCACAACATGGGCGACTGGCCCCATGCTGCTTGGCTTCCCATCCGCTAGGTAAATTTCTCTGGGTTTCTGAGCTGCTGTTGTCGGGATCCCATGATTCTCGCATATCCCCAGGTCGATAAAGTCTTCTGTTGCTCCCGAGTCGATCATTGCTTTGATCATAACTGTTTCCTTTTTTCCGTGTAGTCTGACCTTCACCATAATATGATCGTTTTAGTTTTTGAGTGTTTCCGTGTAGTTGAGTGCCGCGTACTAATTTGCCAAAATGATGGATTTCCGTTCGGGTCTGTCCCTCAGACCATCTCTTACTGGGGACTTTCTTCGTTTCCCGACTGCTCGGGTTCCTTCACCACTTCCATTTCCCTGATCTTGGGTTTGGTTCCCCATGGTGGTCGTCGTTGACTTTGTCCGTTTCTTTGCTGACTAGTATAGTCTGTCCCTCCCTGGCATTGTTGCAATCTTTTACTCTGTGGTTTGGGTTTCCGCATTTGAAGCATAGCTGCTCTCTGAGTCTTCTCCTAAACTCGTTGTTGGGTAGTCTCCAGTTAGGCTGCCTTCGTGTTGCAGCGAGGTCCATCGGATGTCATCTTTGGTCGTTCGTGGTTGGCTTAAACGTGCCATCTTGATTGCTTGGTATCTCAGTAGTCCGGTTTGGTATATTTCTTTCTTGTATACGGTTGACAAAGTTGATGCGGTTTTCCTTTCCGATAGCCCAGTTTGCGAGGTCGTCGATGTCATCGGTTTCGTAATTGTCCTGTCCCCACGCGGCTTGTAGCGTACGACTGATTCCTTTGAGGAATATTCGTTGCATTGTTTGATCGTCGTAGTCAGCTTCGTCAGCTGTTAACCAGAATTTGTTCCAGTATTCGGTTATGTTTCGCTTTCCTTTAGTCATCTCCTCGATTTTAGTTCTTGTTGAATTCTGTGCGTCGATGTCGGTGAATTGTCTTCGGAGTGCCTCTAGGAATCTGCTCCAGCTTTCCGAGTTTTCGGTTTTCTTTCCCTCTGCGTATGGTGTAATCCATTTTGCCGCTGCGCCTCTTAGTAGTGACTTTGCGTATCTCACTTTTTCTCGGTCCGTGGTGATGCCTGTTGCCTCATAGTACAAGTTGAATTGTGCTATGAACGTGTGTAATGTTTCTCGTTCCCCTTTGAACTCAGGTGGTGGTTTGACCTTCAGTCTCGAGGTTCTTTCGCCGCCTTGTGCCAGTTGGCTGATTTGTCGTAGTTGTTCTTCTTTAAACCCTGCCAGTTGTATTGCCGTTGCAGGGCCTCCTGCTGGGGGGTTGCTTGGTCCGTCTTGTGTAGCTGGTGCTGGTGCCGACATCGTGCTTCTTCTTGTAATGGCCGGTGATGCTGTTCCTTCTGATCCTTCCTGGGATCCTGGTTCTGGTGATACCGGGCTTCCTGCCCTTGATGTTCCAACTGATTGTTGAAGTGCTTCTCCTAATGTGTCTGTGTCGAATACTGCCTCTGCTAGTGGGTCCTCTTCTTGGTCCGTCTTTTTGTCTGTTTGTTAGGTGCTGCGAATGGACGCAACCAAATGTAGCGATCCGTCCCTCCGGGGGATACTTGCAGCAGGTAACAACTTCCTGAGTTTCTAGTGCACTACTTTGATAGCCGAACACTCTTGCTCCTATCGTGTAGTCGAGAATTCGCTAAGAGACACTTCTCTTTATTCGCCAGGAATCGTAATAGTAAAGATAATTTGAATTGATAGTATAAGAAGGTACTTAGATGGTTGCGTGAGGAACGAACTACTCGTCGGTTTTTTCTTTTTTTTTTTTCTTTTTTTTTTTTTGTTTAATCATGTATTCGTTGTTAGGTACAAGAACTCGCATGCAGCGCTAGCTATGGTGTAAACAAAACCTTAATTCCACAGAACAATTCCTCCCCGGACCAAAGGAAAAAACCATAACCCCAAGACCCTCTGGTATGGGCCCAACCGCACATCTCGCACATAAGACAAACCTCCACTACAAAGAGAAACCCCGCTGCCTCGGCAGGCCGCGCCCCCTAAAGCAAGGAATGTACATCAAACATGAAAGCAGGAAGCGACAGGAAAACCTTCTCCGTAGACTCCAGCAAGCCCTAAAGGGACATCGAAAGGACAACCACTATGAAACGAGAAACCCAACGTGAGATACCGCAGTAAACTATTGGGGGTTGCCGGTGCCTATCGGAGGCGGGCTGATCATTACAACTCTAACCCAAGGCGTTGGACAATCTGTCAAGGAGGTGGTGCAATACCATGACGAGGCGTAACCGAGGGGAGCGACCGTGGAAGAGCAGCAGGGGGAGGTGAGAGGAGCCACCTGGTAGTAAAGTACCAGCTAAGGAGAGGAGGGTAGCTATGACGGAGCAACCGGACGAAACTGAAAAGAAGGAGGAAGGGTAGCCAACTCGCTAGAAACAGGAGACTAGCAGGCCATATTCGAACATTTTCAGAAGTCGAAACGAAAGACAAGACCGAGATGTTACTGACCCAGGCGTTCCCCATCAAGGGTACAGGCTCGCAAGACGAAGAGGTACTTCCGTAAGAAGTCCGGACACCGCAACGCCAACCATAAACGTAGAAAGAAGGGTTGCCGACGGTGCAAACACTAAGTGAGGGCAGCAAAGAGAAAGCGGGGAAGGAGAGAGGAGCGACCGTGAACCCCCTAGAAAAAGATTGCGCGAGAGCAATGCTATCAGGAGGGGAACAGAGGGGAGAGGGGGGGATGTAGCGTCACCCTCATAGGCAGCTAGGCCATCAGAAGAGGGGAGAGGGAGGAGGATAGTGGACGATGATTTCTCATGGTATTGAGATTTCAATCGCCGGAGGTGTAGAGGAGATGGTTCGTGACTAACTACTGGTTGGTTTTTTTCTTTTTTTTTTTCTTTTTTCTTTTTTTTATATCAACTTGCATTTGTTTACAACTACCGGGTACAAAACAGGCATGCATCATCAGATATGGCCAAGAAAAGACCCCGATCCAACCAGGCACCAGTGGAAAAAGCCATCAACCCAAGACCTTCTGGTGTGGGCCCAACCGCACAATCCTGTAGACAAGAGAGAAAAACAAAGCCGGCTGGCCAGAGCGGACGACAAAGTAAAACCCCAAAACCCTACAAGCAGGAAACAACAGGAAAACCACTCGCCATGAACTCCTACCCCCTGACAAAAAGAACACGGCCTACGCAGCGAAACAAGGAATGAAACGTCTAACCAATACAAAGTGAAAGGAAAGACAATCAAGTATCACCCATGAGAAAGAAAACCCTAATCATCACAGAAGGGGGCCGGCCATCACCCTTGTAGCGGAAACGAGGGGCAATCATAACCCGAAAGAAACCGGAAAGCAATTACATCGTACCGAGGTTGAAAGTCGTTCAAGGAGGCGGTGCAATACCACGAAGAGTCGTAACCGAGGAATGCGACCGTGGGCAGCCGCGGAGGCGAGTAGAGCCACGAGGCAGAGAGGATGCCAGCCGAGAGAATGATCCAAGCCGATCGTGTAAGCGAGGGCGAGGGCGGAACATGGGGGTGGCTGTAACCGGACCATGGGACGAAGCGACCGGAAGAGGAGACGGGGTGGAAGGCAAACAAATCGCTAGAAACAACCGACAAACAGGCCATGCTCGAGCGATTACGGACCGAGAGGACGACAGCAAGTACCGCGAAGTTACTGACCGAAGCTTGCCCCAGCGAGGGAGAAGCCATTGAACCAAGGGCGTACTTTCACCAAGGTCCGGACACCGTAACGCCGACCGTAAACGTAGAAAGGAGTAAAGCTGACCGTGGCGATCGCTAAGCGCCGCTTGCGACCCCGAGACGAGGGGGTGGGTGAGAAGAGCCTTCGAACAACTTCTAGGACAACGCTTTCTCAAGGCGAGGCCATAATAAAAGAGGAAGAAGGTAGTGTTGTCACCCTCCTAGGCAACCAGGCCATCATAGGAGAGGAGAGGGAGGGGGTGGAATGGACGATGATTTCTCATTCTGTTGAGATTTCAATTGCCGGAGGTGTAGAGGAGATCGCTCGTGACTAACTAACTACTCGTCGCTTTTTTTTTTTTTTTTTTTTTTTTTGAACTTGCATTTGTTTTACAACCACCGGGTACAAAACAGGCATGCATCATCAGATATGGCCAAGACAAAACCCCGATCCAACCTGGCAACAGTGGAAATCGCCATCATCCCAAGACCCTCTGGTGTGGGCCCAACCGCACGATCTCGCAGACAAGAAAGAAATACAACATCGGCTAGCCGGAGCGGACGACAGAGTAAAACCCTCCAAGCCCTACAAGCAGGAAACAACAGGAAAACAACTCGCCATAACCTCCTACCCCCTAAAAATAAAAAACACTGCATTCGCAGCGAAACAAGGAGTGAAACATATGGCCTATACAAAGCGATAGAAACCATAAACAAGGGGAACCCATTAGAAGAAAACCCAATCAAGACATAGAGTAAACACAACACTAACGATCTCGAAAGGGGCCGGCCATCACCCTATCTGAACAAGGGAGCAATCATAACACGAAAGGGACCAGTAGAGCAATTACATCCTCCAAGGCTTTAGAGTCGTTCAAAGAGGCGGTGCAATACTATGAACAGTCATAACCGAGGAATGCGACAGTGGGCAGCCACGGGGGGCGAGTGGAGCCACCAGGCAGAGAGGATGCCAGCCGAATGAATAAACCAAGCCGACCGTGTAAGCGAGGGCGAGGGGGGGACAAGGGGGTGGCTGTAACCGGACCATGGGACGAAGCGACGGGATGAGGGGGCGGGGTGGAAGGCAAACAACTCGCTAGAAACAACCGACAAAGAGGCCATGCTCGAGTGATTTAGGACCTAGAGGACGATAGCGAGTACCACAGAGTTATTGACCGAAGCTTTCCCCAGCGAGGAACAGGCCATAGAACCAGGGGCGTACTTTCACGAAGGTCCGGACACTGTAACGCCAACCATACACGTAGAAAGGAGTAAAGCTGACCGGGGCGGCCGCTAAGCGAGGCTTGCGACCGTGGGACAAGGGGGTGGGTGAGAAGAGCCTTCAAACAACTTCTAGGACAACACTTTCTCAGGGCGAGGCCATAGTAAAAGAGGAAGAAGGTAGTGTCGTCACCCT
>QOVD01006329.1:575-26576 GCA_003521225.1 Tuber microsphaerosporum | reverse complement strand
ACTAAACATAGTAAATCCATCGCTGCCGCCTGTGTAATGCTGCCGGAACATGTACACATGTTACAATACAGTACCAGGAGTCCAGAGTAACTATCATGAGCAATATACTATTGGAAGACATTAGAGAAGATTTGATAAATGGTGAAGATGTAGAAAGATAAGAAGTTGAGTTAGAGACAGGACAGTCATCTAAATTGAATAGGAAAAGCTTATAGTAGTATAAGAATATCTCTTAAGTGGTCTGAAAGACTGAAATTCATACCAGTTAAATAAGGCAGCTACTGGCTCTACTTGTTCAGGAAATTTATGTTTTAAGTATATTTTAAGCTTAAATAACTCAGCAATTGTAGTCAGCCAAAATATTTCCTTTACTACAATTATGGCAAAATACTTTTAGTGTACAGGAAATGAATTTTATTGATTCAGACTACCCAAATGATAGATTAAAAAAGATATTCTAAAAGGCTCACTGATACAGTTTTGCAGAGATGTTTTATGCTTTGTATCAAAAACATCCAGAATAAGTCTTTAAAAGGCTCAGACAAGCTTCAACAATGTTTGCCTATATAGTAGTGGAGAGTTTTTACTCCTATCCTGGCCAATTTGCTGAGATTGTCAAAACACAATCCTATAATTTCAAGCACAACTACCAACCAACTTGTACAGTGTTCTCTTTAGCATTCTGAGAGGCTACTTGACCTTTTGACATTCTCTATTCTTCTCCTCTTTGATTGAACTTCACAGACATGAAAAAGCCAGCATAGATAGTGATATGGGACAACTAAACCCTACCTAGTACTTAGAAGTATTTTCACCAATCTTCATATATTTATCTAGGATAAATAAAGAGTGTTTTACCTTTACTGACTGATTCATAAGCTATCATGAACTACAGGCATGCAATTGACAAAAGTATACTTGAACTAGGTTCATAAGCTTTGCAACTTCAACATAGGCTGTTAATCATCCCCATAGCACCATTTTCAAAGCCTCCTTTTCACACTTTTACCCTTGTATGAAATTTTGAACTATTGATTATCACATGGGATAACTTTGTCTCTAGTTAGAGTATTAACACACAAATACTAGGGCTAGATTCCCTGACTCGAGGGCATTCTGTGGAGTCTTTAAATATACTATTTGCACTATTTCTAATACCTCTTCAATACTAGAACCGGTAAAGGTATCTGAGTTACTATTTGATGGTTTGGAGTATTGGTTAATACTCAGTATGTGCTATGTATGGTTTCAAGTATTATTTGGTACTCAGTATATTTTATATTTAGTTTCAACTATTGTTTAAATTGTAGTATATTTTATGTTTAGTTTCGAGTATCGTATAATACTAAGTATTTTTTATAATTGGTTTAAAGAATGGTTTGATACTTAGTTTGTTTTATGTTCAATAATGAATATTTTTTATTGATTATTTCCAGGCATCATTTTGATACCTGAAGAGTTTTAAGGATACCACATTTGGTGCTTTATTGTTATAGTTGTCAAGGCACAAGAATGGTTGACAAGTGTATTTAAGACCTCCTATTCTCCACACTTAGAGAAGGCAGACTTCAACTACCAGAGTTTTCAATAAATTTAGTTGAACAGTTACTTTTTCTGTTCCATTTGAGAATCTTTAGTCTTCAGTTAGGTTTACCAAATGTCTACAATTAGAAGCTACTTTGGTAGTTGCAATATTGTAAGAAGTTTGTTACAAAAGCTGTGTAACCTTTACAGGTGCCTTAATTACTGATTGTTTAGTTTTGAATATTGTTTGATACTCAATATATTTTATGTTGGGCCTTAAGTATAGTTTGATACTTAGTATTTTTTCTGTTTAATATCAAGTATCATTTGATAGACAATATGTTTTATGCCTGGTTTTGACTCTCAATTGATACTTAGTATGTTATATGTTTAATTTCAAGTATCAATTAATACTCAATATGTTATATGTTTGGTTTTATCTATCACTTGATACTTAGTATATTTTATGTATGATTTTCAGAATCCTTTGATACTTAGTATGTTTTAAGTTTGTTATCTAATATATTTTATGTATTGTTTCAAGGTCTGATATTGACATCTGAACAGTTTCAAGGCTACCACACTTGATGCATTATTGTTATAGTTAGCAAGGTATAAGAATGTCTAACAAGTGTATTTAAGACCTCCTATTGTCTGCAGTTAGAAAAGGCAAACTTCAACTGACAAAGTCCTTAATCTACTTGGTTGAACAGTTACTTTTTCTGTTCAATTTGAGAATCTTTAGTATTTAGTTAGGCTTACCAAACTTAAAGGTCAACTATTAGGAGCTACTTTGGTAGTTGTGATATAGTACGGAGTTTGCTACAACAACTTTTTAACCTGTATAAGTATCAAAGTTACTGATTGTTAAGTTATGAATATCGCTTGATATATAATATATTTTATGTTGGTCTCAAAAATTATTAAATACTTGGTATTTTTTACATCTTTTCAAATACTGTTTGACACTTACTCTATTTTATGTTTGATATTGAGTATTGTTTGATAAGCAGTATGTTGTATATTTGGTTTTGAGTATCACATAATTATATATTTGTTTTCAAGTATCGTTTGATACATACTATATTTTAGATTTGATACCTAATATATTTTATATACTGTTTCAAGGTATCATGTTGATACCAGAAGAGTTTTAAAGCCATTATGTTGAGTGTCTTATGATTACTATTAGTAAGGCACAGAATTGCCTGTCAACTGTATTTAACACCTGCTATTCTGCACACTTAGAGAAGACAGACCCTAATAGATAGAGTTTTCAATATACTAGGTTGAATAGTTACTTCTTCAGTTCGCTTCAGGAATCTTTAGTATTTAGTTAGGTTTACCAAAATACCAACTATTGTGAACTAATTTTGTAATTGCGATATAGTAAGATGTTTATTACAACAACTTAGTCTGAGCCTCCAGTACTTAGTCTTGTTAGATACCAAACTTTGGTCTAGAGCTAGTATCGTTACACTACTATGGAAATACAGCACTATCCCATTAGGCCATTATATGTGTAGTATTATCCACATAGAATAGGTTATTCCTTTAGCCTTTATATTTAATCAGTACTAGCAGTAGTGTATACCAATAGGTAAGCTAGCCTAGAAGTTCAAATGACTTCCTGAATATTCTGACCTTAAATGGCCAGAGTGCAGCCTGAATCCATCTTAAGCCTATGAGTTGTGTTCATAAAGTATCACTCAATAGGAACTGGCATAAGAACCCAACTTTATTCCAGGTATCAAACTTAACTCTGATAAATAAGAATGCCCCTACCATTCATGTACTTACTAGCCTTGTGATTTAATTCCCCCCACAATTTAGTATACCATAATACTGTCCTAATTTCCAACCTTCCTTATATCATATTATACCAAAAATGAAGCATGAAAGAAAAGATAGAAAAACCATTCATCTTACTCACACTCACCTCTCTAATTCTCTAGAAAATGGAATATTATAGCATGGTAGACTTCTTCACCCTTCTTTCCCAAAACTATACAAGGACACTCCCAGTATAGAGTTGTAAGATATTCTCTTGCATTTTCTTAATATACTCTTATAACAATTTGGAAAGAGTTTTGTTATAAACCATAACCACTTCATCGCAAGATTGATATTACCAATCTCACAAGGCTCACTCTTAGCAGTGTTAGCCATTTGGCAGTGCTAATGTGGCCTCTACTCGTTACTCTTTTAGGACGCGTCTGGTAGTCCGCGGTTTTTCAAACCTTAATAGTCACAAAATGAGAGTTGCAGCTGGCAACCGCAATAATTCCAGGTTGCCATTATGGGGCATTTTCAAGCTCCAAGAAGTGTGTCTGATCACCAAGAAGATCAGTTCAAAAAAGTCACTCAAAAATATCAGAATAATTATTATGAGACCAATATTGGCACCTGTATTTTAATTTGTATATTTTTTAATTTTTTTATTCTAAAAATTGATGATTGTTGTGGGTCACTATAGCCTGTGCACACTGTTCTGCAATGAGAGTTTGTGAAATACTGGTCTGACCAATATTTCAGAAACTTTCGTTTTGACATCATTATCACATTTTGATTCTTGAGCCTTTGTGGCAACCAGACATGCCACTCAAAATCAAAATAGAGTTTTGGGGCAAACCTCTATAATCGGGGTCAAAACGAAGGTTTGAGGTGGCAACCAGACACGCCCTTAGTCTCCAAACACCTACTACAGCATATATGCTTGGTAACTCCTTCACCCGTATATTTCATGCTATCAATTAACTGCCTGGAGTAATTAATGAATTACATGAAAAGTCTGCATGCCAGGCTCCCCCCACACTTCATACTAATATCTCTAGTGGTGGAGGCCAGCATATATCCATTAATTGCATTCTCAAACTATCTATTAGGCCAAATCATTTATTGTAGCCATTCTCCTATCCTAGATACAGTCTTCATATAGCTCTCAACAATTACCTTAAAAACCCTTACAATACCTTCCACCACTTATCCTCTGTCTAATGAACACTCCATACACAATTCATATATTATTTGGAAGAGAAGAGAGGGAAGAAAAGGAAGAAACAACTGTACAAGAAAAAAAAGCAGGAAAGAATCTGCAGCCAGAGAAAAATCAAATGACTGGACGAAAACCGCAAGCTATAAAGAGGAGTTTCTCATTAGAGTCACTTGACAACTATTTTTTTATTTAAAAGTTCACAAATTCCGAGTCGCCACCCCACACAAACGATGTCCGTGCACGCCAAGAAACCAGAAATTTCAACTCAGAATTCGGATTTTCCGAATAAAAACAATAGTTGCCAAATGACTATTACATTATCGCTTGTTCCCCCAACACCAAAATCTGTGGAGCTCTATTGATAAAAACTTGTAAATCTCCAGCCAACCAGGAAAGTAAGGCACCAAAAAAGAGCAGGGAGGTATGATATATATATGTATTCCGATCCCATAGGATACCCTTCATCAACAAAGAGTGATGTCCTAGGACAAGTGGCGTGAGTAACGGACTCCGAAGGAGGGGGCAGCTTTCTCCATGAGGCAATGTCTCTGAAGCTTTAAATCGTACTAGGGGCTGCCGCTTTGCGGGACTGCAGCAGAGTTGCCACGGCACTATGGCCATACATAAGAGCAATGGAGAGCGGTGTTTGGCCTTTATTATCTGGCTTATCGGGATTGACCTCTTCCCGCCCGAGCAATATTTTCACTACTCCCTCATGATCTAGCTTGTCGGAACTAACCCTCCTCCATCCGGGTCCAAGTCTCCCCACTCTCCTATGCCCACCCCTAGCGGCATACGAGAGCGGTGTCCGGCCGCCATTATCTGGCCTGTCGGGATTGACCTCTTCCCGTTGGAGTAGCAGTTTCACCAGCCCCTCATATCCACCCAAAGCGGCATACAAGAGCGTTGTTCGACCGACATCATCTGGCCTGTCGGGATTGACCTCTTCCTGTTCGAGTAATAGCTTCACCACTCGCTCATATCCACCCTCAACGGCATACGAGAGTGGTTTCCTGCCGCAGTTATTTGGCTTCTCGAGATTGACCACTTCCCGTTCGAGTAGTAGTTTCACCACCCCCTCATGTCCATCGTTAGCGGCATACGAGAGCAGTGTCCGTCCGCCATCATCTGGCTGGTCGGGATTGACCCCTTCCTGTTCAAGTAGGATTTTCACCACCCCCTCACGTCCACTATGAGCGGCATACGAGAGCGGTGTCCGACCGTCACAAATATTGCACGATAGCAAACTTTGTTCCCCTTATCCGGTTCGTCGGAATTGACCTCTTCCCGTTCGAGTAGCAGTTTTACCAACCCCTTATATCCACCATTCGCGGCATACGAGAACAGTGTTCGGCTAGCATTATCTGGCTTGTCGGGGCTGACTGCCCGGCCGAGTAATATTTTCACCACTCCCTGGCGACGTAGCTTGTGGGAATCGGCCTGCTCCTGTTCGAGTACCCGTCCCCACATATACTTATGCCCACCCCCAGCGGCATACGAGAGCGGTGTCCGGCCGTGGTCATCTGGCTTGTGGGGATTGACCTCTTCCCGTTCGAATAATAGTTTCATCATCCCCGAATATCCACCCTCGGCAGCATGCGAGAGCGGTGTCCGGTCGTCATCATATGGCCTGTCGGGATTGACCTCTTCTTGTTCGAGTAGTAGTTTCACCACCCCCGAATGTCCACCCTTAGCGGCATACGAGAGCGGTATTCGACCGTGAATTCCTGGCTTGTCGGGATCGACCTCTTCCCGTTCGAGCAGTAGTTTCACCACTCCCTCATATCTATCCCTAGCGGCATACGAGAGCGGTGTCCAGCCGCTATCATCTGGCTTGTCGGGATTGACCTCTTCCTGTTCGAGTGATAGTTTCACCACCCCCGAATATCCACCCGAAGCGGCATACGAGAGCGGTGTCCGGTCACGCTTATCTGGCTTGTCGGGATTAACCTCTTCCCGTTGGAGTAGGAGTTTCACTACTTCCTCATGTTCATTATGAGAAGCCCATGCCAGTGGTGTATAACCCAAAATGTCTCCTTCGTTGATATCATAACATTCCATCCCTATCAATGCAGCTACAACTTCAACAATTCCAAAGAATGATGCGCAGTGAAGTCCACTGAACGGAGAGAAAGTATCATAACACCAATGAGGGAAATGCGGTACTTGCTTTAAAAGTAATTTGGTCGATATCGGGGCAAAATTCTCTTTTAATAGCTCCACCACCAGTGACCTTGCGCTACTCGTGAGCCCCTTTTTCACATGGACCCCCCAGTATACTGAGCAATACTCGAGAAAGGATGTGCACCACTCATCCTCAAAAGGAGCGTTCGAAATGGCTCTGACCTGTTGGGAATTCAGATAGGTCAAGCAGATTTCCGCCATTGCTGAGTGAGGTCCACTGAGCACATTGGGATGAGTGGAAAGGTACTCCTGAAGAGTAAAGTGGATCAGTCGCCCAGTTGACCCCTCCTTATCCACAGTGATAAGCGCTTGACAACTGTTAACCAATGTCGATATCGAAGGGGCGTTGCTAGCATTGAAATCCCAGGAGCCCAACTTCACTGCAAGGGCATGGCAGAGCTCATCCGCTTGTAGCGGCCGTTCCGTGTGACTGATCCACATCAACGCTGACATCCTGAGTCTTGATTTATTCCCAGCTTGCGCCTTTATCCGTTCGATCGTCACTCCATAGACATCTCCCAACTCCGATCCATCTGTCATCTTGCTAAGCTTTGCCTGTCTCTCCTAAATTGTCGATTCATGTAAGATTGCATCGACACTCAAGGAAACCAGTTGAAACCTAGATGTATATCGATCAGCAGATAGTGTGAGGCGGGGTTGCGAGCATTATCGCCATACGCACATTTCCGTCATCTTTTCGGGAATCTTTGACAGAATGCCCGCCTCTAGACTCTCGCCCATCACTTCTGGCGTTTCGTCCTCATCTAGTCTAACACGAAGGTATTCGGTGATATCATCTTTACGGGAACGAAACGGTACACTCATCACTCGTCCAGCAAGGCGCTTTTCCACCTCGACCCAAATATGAGGCCTTCTAATAATATATATTCGCTCAGACCCGGACTTCTCGAGGATTTGTTTCAGCGAATCAAGGAGCTTGACTCGATGCATTACAGCACACTGGTCCAGAGCGTCATGCACACAAACGTGCGCAGTAAGGGCATAACGGCCAGTAACATCTTCACGATGTCAGAAAGCAGCGGCCCCCGTCCACCAACGGCCATTTTCTGCTCTTGAAAGGCCTGCGATATTTCCTCTGGAACCCCCCCCAGTCTGCCAACGATCTGTTTCAGCACGGAGCCCAGCATACTGGTCACAGACTGCTCCTTTCGCGCTGCGAAGTCAAAGTTAAACCACGTAATAGCTGTGTTCTGACCAGCTGCCCCATTACATAACCCATCCACTACCAGCGAACTGACATTGCGGCTTGTCAGCACTTATCCCCTTTCTTCCCCCCCTAAGAATAACTCTTCTTACCTGATAAATGTCTTGCTAACTCACGGGGCTCCATAGCAAAACAAGACCGCCTTATTACCTTCGCCTCCACCACGACAGTCACGCCAGCTTCTAAATCCTTCGGTTTGCATGGGCCATTCCCTCGCGTTGCCGACTCGGCGCTCCCGGATGTCCTGATGCCGTAGCTTAGGCTCTAGAGGTGATAGCCACGTTAGGAGACCGATTATCGGCAATCGTACAGTTGTTCCACACATTATTATTAGAGTTCGTATTATTGAAGCAGTTGCTATTACCACAGACGGTAGGTTGAGACATATTCCGCGTTTCGCTGCTTGCGTCGATCAGCAGGAGAAGTTATTGAGTATATTCGGTTGATGATGTTCTTGGGAGTGGAAGAAAAGAGGGGTCTTGATGAAGCAAAGCGGGGGTCTTCTGGCATTAAAGCAGCGCTACAGATCCCACTTCCTAGAAAATACCAAGCAGAAGTCTCGTACTCTTCAAACGGCCATTCACGAGGACCCCCATGCGCCTACAGTAGAACAAGCCCAACTAGATATACATAAACTATAGCAGCTTAAGTAGCCAACACTACAAACATAATCTTTAATGGAAACTATAAATCTCGTCGCAATTTCTAATATCATGGGTCTCGACATAGGATATAATACAAGGCTTTCCCATTCAACATGACAGAAGCTCCCACCATATACTGTGCATGACCACTACAATTATAAATAACAGTCACTATTTCTCTCGTCAAAAGTCCGGTGTCCTCGGTAAACCATGGGCACCTTACTAACGTGAACTGTGATTAATTTAGTTAAGAAACCCCGGTAGTCTTCATAAATTGCCCACAATGAGCCCATCCAATGTCACACCCCTGCCAAGTATCTCCTAGCAATATTTCTCCTATGTCTCTCAAGACTGACTAGACTCCGAAAACGAGGTCTCTAGACCCTTAGCCACTTAGGGCGCCGTAATAAGCCCTTGTGAGCTTGTGAAAAACCGCAGTATTAACATGTTATCTTGCTTAAAGCGCGGGTGTAAGCTTCTCCCTCATATGTCCAAAGATCGCAAAGCTCTTTCTCATAATAATAGAAATCCCTATAAAGGTACCCCGAGAATCCTATCTCCCGCTCCTCATAGACACAGCACAGCATACCCCGCTACCGCACCCTTTATAATAAATCACCGGCATTAGCAATCACCCACCCCATCTTCACATTCCTGGAAGCTAAATCCATCAAAATCCGAACCCCCTATCTAAAATCATGCCTAGCAATAGACGAACCAACCCAGAAGCCCCATAATATTCTCGCTTAACATGGGATAGCCGGATTCCATCCTTAATCCAGCATGGGCATACACTCCACAATTCATTTCATGAAATATCACCCGGTGTGAACAGTTAAAAGAATTCGACTGATATCGGGCCCCAAATTCAGCCTTGATAAATAGTATGTGCGCTAGCCTGGCATCTAACCCAATTCACACTGCAGCAACTATCACTGGTACAGTGACTAGACAAAAGTCTTGGTGATTGCAGAATAGTGAGACACTCCCGTGCATCCAAGGGGTATTTAGCAAAGGCGAATAATGGTATTTCGATAGTAGAACAAAGCGAAGAATTAAGCATGAAATATTATTTTAGTAGTAAAGATGTAAGAATACATTTAGTATGATACTCTATGATACGATTTTCGACTGCGGGGGGGGGGTGTCGGACTCGGTATTCTCGCTAAGTCGTTGCTGACTAAGCGATCATCAAGACTTTTGTCTAGTCACTGTATCATACACCGCACCACCAGTAATTCCAACCTGCCTGACATATCTTCAAACAAAAAACTCCCTTCACCCCGACCCCACCTCCCCTCCTCCCTCTAACAATTACTACGGTATTCAACTAGTGCTATGTTGTTAGAATTTCCTCCTCTAGTAAGACGCTGCGCCCTGTCCCTGTCTTCTCTCTCTTTTTTTTCTCGTTCTTTTTTTACGTCTCTCTGGAGAGCAGAGCAGCTCACTTCCCTACACTCCTCGCCCCTTCCATGATAGAGAATCCTCGACCACATATTCCCCATTTGAGCATTCCAGTTTTTACCGTACCATCCCACACCCCCCCTCCATCCCCACAAGAAGCAAAGCACTATGATACCACCACAACGATTCCACCATCCAACCCTCAATCAACAAATTTCCTACCTTCAAGCATTCCCTATTGTATAACACCAAAATAAATAAATATATAAATGGATAAAATCCACTTTCAACACCCACAGTGACCCACTCTGCCATACACGAAGATACAAAAACACAACCACCACAGCAGGGAATTATCATAAAAAAAGAAATGAAAAGAAAGAACGAAGAACAGACTTTAAAAACCAACGCCCTCTCACAGCCACTCAAATCCAATATACCGTTCCTCAAGTAGTCAAATACTCCACAAAATAGTGCAAGAACAAAGCACCATAAATACACTCCAGACCATGCACTATACAATAGCTATTATAGCCCCATCATGAAGCCTTCAACCATGACGAGATGGTATCTCTATTCCCACGATAAATCCAGGCACCAAAAAATCTTATCAGAGGAGCGAGCAGGAGCACTATAAATTTACTTACACCATTCTAATAATATTATTACAGAATCCCAGGAATACCGTAAACCACACTACTCACCATACCATACCGCACTCAAAACCCAAGTCCACCTAAGACGCGAAGGATTAAACTATCTATGACAGGGCACCATACAAGCCCGATTCCGATTAATTGCCTCCAGCACTACTCCGACCTACACCTCGACAGATATATACCAACACTCCCACAACTCCCCACGCCCAACACAACCCAAGAAAGAAAGAAAATTCACAAACCCTCCAGTCCATCACTGTATTCTATCATAGCAGAAACTAAATTAATCCACAAATTTAACGTCATATAATATTAATAATACCCCCTCACTTCTCCTAGCTCTGACACGAACATAATATATTCTATCCTACCGTATGGTAGCTGTATGGTACCGTATACTTACTTGGTCCGAAAAGGAAGAAGGATTGAAGGAGTGCCGTATGTGTAAGTTAAGCACCATGCATACAGTAGCCCAAGTAACAACCCCCCACAGCCAAAAGCCAAAAAGACAACCCCACTACGATAATATTATGCACTCGCACGCACCGTTCCAATACGACCCATCACCCAACAACGAAGCCCAATCAAATGGATGGATGGATGGATGGATGGAGGACGGCCACATGTTGAGAATTCATCCAACACCATCGAGTCCACTTTCCAAACGTGGTAGGTCAAAAGCTTAGCGAGTTAGCACAGGCAGGCAGGCAAGGAGGGAGGCAGGGATGCACGGATATCTGGTGGGATCGTAAACAAGATCTCTCATGTACAGTACAGGGAGCAATTACTCGTGGCCCGAACCGACAGGGATATACTCGAGCACTGTATGTACCGTACTTGACGGGCTAACCTTAAATCACTGTTCAATCAATTCCTACCATACCCGACCCTGCAGATGCCACTTCAACCGTACTGGAGCAAAGTCTATGAATAAAAACGATCATCCACAAAAACCCTCAAGAGCTAGCTGTAGATCAAGTCCAACTAGATCTACCTATAAACTATAAAGCTATGTAGCCGATCGGCAGGTAGCCAACACTCCACAAACAATCTTCGCTGGAAAAGTAAACCAAAAAAGGTCTGGTCTGCGAAAGTGCACTTAGAAGCTTGATGTTGGAGGAGAAGGTCTTAATCTTAATTCTAACTTCATACTCGAAAGGAAAGAATATGTCATTAAAAGTTAATACAAAACTAAGAAAACTTTCGCATTCCGTCTTCTTCCACTCTCAGTCTCGCATTTCTCACGATAACATTCACCTCGCACCCTCTCTCCCCACCTAATCCCACCTAATCCCTTCTCTCCCATTCTCTTCTATTCCTCTCGCTTCCTTTCTCTTCCCATCTCTTGTTTTCTTCTTCCCTTCTCTTCCCTTCTCTTTCCCCAGACTTCCTCACTTCGCACCCAACTCCTACTTCCTTCTCTAACTTCCAGATTCTTCATGTTTGTCCTTTATGCGAGAGAAAATGAATTTCAGATATGTTGCCGTCATTCCTGATGCATCAAGGCCATCTATCAATTATATCAGAAGGAACCAGTGATTCGCAATAGTTGGAAGCCACAAGCATCATCACGAGCGATTATCTTATAGACTTCAAGGTATACACGGCTTGCTCAGTTTCAGGTAAATTATGGGGGCTTTACATAACATGAACAGTGATGATTTATCTAGTTATGGAACTGCAATTGTTTTCAAAAAGGGCCCTCAATGATTCCCACCTAATATTACACCCTGAGGCACCAATATCTTTCTTAGATCTCTTAGGACCGATTACACTCCAAAAAAAGGTTTACAAACCCTCAGCTACTTGGACTGCCATAATAACCCCTTATCAGCTTGTGAAAAGCTACAGGACTAACATGGCAGCTAACTTAATGCAGCACGGCAATGTTCTATTTGATGCGTCTAAATACCAGTATTAGAAAGCTCTTGCTTGCGATGATGGAATGCTCCACAACAGTACCTCAGGGATCCTCCAATCATTATCGACACGCCCGAACACAGCACATCACCGTATAATAAATCACCACACTAGCAATCACTACCCCCAAGGGAAGATACCGGTTGATCTATCGAAACAAAATAGCCTATAAAAAGTAAGTTAGCGTCGGCTAATAGGCGAACCAACCCGAAAGTTCAAATCACTTAACCACATATGCATTAGCTGACTCGTATTTTGATTCGCACCGCAGTTTGGCATATCATCCGGTAGCACCAATTTAATTCCAAACTTAACCCACACAATAATCTTATCATACTTGTACCAAAAAAGAAAGAAAAGAGAAAGAAGCCATTCATCCCGCTCTTCCTCGCCCCTCCAATTCATCAGTAGGTAGAACGATACGGCCCGGTGGACTCTTTGATCCTCTTAAACGCCGACAGCAGGAACTAACGCAGCAGAAATAGGACCCCAATCAGCACAGAACGCACTACGCACGACGCACGACTTTGGGATGAGAGGGGAAGTTCGCGTGCTCGCCTCTCTCTCTAACTAACTACCGGTATCTAAATCGCAAAGGCAGGAATAGATATAAATCATAACCAAAGATATCCTCCTATAATTCCATCCATCACCACACATATCCATACTCTTCCAGGTATGTCTCCTTTCCTGTTTCCTTGGGTTCTCCCATGATAACAAATGAAAGGCAAGTATCATAAAGACTCCCACGGATCATAGCTTTCATGCGTCCAACTCTTTCACTTCCCTTCCAGCTCTTCCGTTTTTCCTTCTGGAGGATGTATTAATCCCAAGCCTAAGCGCATCCCCGGAGCTTATCCGAACAATGAAACAACCTAAGCATGCCGAGCAGCATCTAGCGACTTCCAACAGATCCCTCTTCCCTCAACCTGTATGAGGGCATCCCCAGTATGGGAGCTGAAAGACCCCTTCTTGCTATTCCTTGATACGTTCTCATGGTGATTCGGAAGGAGCTCTGTTATCGAGGCGTAGAATTTTTCCACACCGTCCGAGGATGTTTGCAACCGATCTAGCGAGGGACACTGCTAGAGTTTTGGGCATTTGCCAGTGCTAACACAGCTTCTGCCTCGGAATCTTGCAGTCTTTGAATACCAGAGCACAGCATATCTCCTTGGTGGTTCCCCTGCTGCTACGTTTCACACTACCAAATTGACTGCGAGGCGAGTGAAATTAATGAGTGGCATGAAATGCCTGTGTGCTAAGCTCCCCTCCATACTAAGATCTATAGCGGGAGTGGCCAGCATGTATCCGCTAAGTATATTATTATACTATTTATCAAGCCATTCATTTACTGTAGCCAGTCTCCTATCGTAGATACAGTCTTCATATAGCTATCAACAACCGCCTCAAGAACCCTTGCACTACCTTACACAGTGTATATCCTCTATCTAAACAACATCCTATATACAATCTATCTAAAGTTCAGGAGGGAGGGGAGAAAAGGAAGAAACAAACTGTACAGGAAAAGAAAAATACTCAAGCAAGAATTTATAGCCAGAGAAAAATCAAAGAAAAAGATGAAAATTGCAAGTCATAAACTAGAGCTTCACACAACAATAGGACCCGCTCCCCCCACAAACCAAAGTCTACAAGACCTTGTAAATAAAAATTCGTAAATCCTCACCCAACCATGAGAGCAAAGCACCAAAAAGGGGCAGGAAGGTATGACATAAGCGTGCATTCCGATCTCCTGGGATATCCTTTATCTACAAAGAGTGATTCCCAAGGGCACACGAGGTGAGTAACGTACTCCGAGGAAGAAGGCCGGTTTTTCGAACGAGGCAGTGCCTCCGAGGCCTTAAACCGTGCTGGGGGCTACTGTTTTGCTGGACCGCAGCAGGGCTACCACTCCATTATGGCCATTCTGAGCAGCATAAGAGAGCGGTGTTAGGCCGGCATGATCTGGCTTGTCAGGATTGACGTCTTCCTGTCCGAGTAATGCTTTCACCACCCCCTCATGTCCAGACAGAGCGGCACACGAGAGTGGTGTTTTGCCGTAATTATTTGGCCTGTCGGGATGGACCTCTTCCCGTTCGAGTAGTATTTTTACCACCCCCTCACGCCCAACCCAAGCGGCCCACCAGATCGGCGTTCTGCCGCCATCATCTGGCTTGTTTGGATTGACCCCTTCCCAGTCAAGTAGCATTTTCACCACTCCCTCATGTCCACCCCCAGCGGCCCACGATAGCGCTGTTCGGCCGCGACAATCTGGCGCATCGGGGTTGGTCTGTTCTTGGTCAAGTAGCATTTTCACCACTCCTTCACGCCCATCCCAAGAAGCATACGAGAGAGCCGTTCTACCCTGATAATCTGGCCTGCCAGGATCGACTTCCTCCCGCCCGAGCAGTATTTTTACCACACCCCCATGTCCATGCCAAGCGGCCCACGAGAACGGTGTTTTGCCGTAATTATCTGGTTTGTCAGGGTCGACCTCTCCCCGTTTGAGTAGCATTTTCACCACACCCGCATGCCCACACTGAGCGGCATGCGAGAGCGCTGTTCGGCCGTCATTGTCTGGCTCTTCGGGATTGACCTCTTCCCGGCCAAGCAGAATTTTAACCACTCCCTCATGTCCACCCTTGATGGCCCATGGGAGCGCTGTTCGGCCGCGATAATCTGGCTGGTTGGGGTTGACCGCTCCCCATCCGAGTAGCATTTCCACCACTCCTTCATGTCCATCCCAAGCGGCATATGAGAGTGGTGTCCGACCGTCATTATCTGGCTTGTCGAAATTGATCTCCCCCCGTCCAAGTAATATTTTCACCACTCCCTCATGTCCACCCCCAGCGGCATACGAGAGGGGTGTTCGGCCACGATCATCTAGCTTATTCAGGTTGACCTCTTCCCGCCCAAGTAGAATTTTCACCACTTCCTCATGTCCATTACGAGCAGCCCATGCAAGTGGTGTGCGACCCGAAAAATCCCCTTCATTGATATCATAACATTCCATCTCTATCAAAGTAGCTACAACTTCAACCATTCCGAAGAACGACGCGCAGTGAAGTCCACTAAACTGAGAATAAGTATCATACCGCCAAAGAGACACATGCTGGTTTTGGCCTAAAAGGAATTTGGTCGGTATCAGGCCATAATTCTCTTTTAATAGCTCTAGCGCGAGTGATCTCACGCTATCCGAGAGCTCCTTTTGCGCATGGATTCCCCAGTATACTGAGCAATACTCTAGAAACGGTGTGTTCCGCGTATTATGGAAACGAGCATTCGAAAGGGCTCTAATCTGCCGGGAATTCAGATAGGTTAAGCAGATTTCCGCCATTGCCGAGTGAGGTCCGCTGAATCCACTGGGATGGCCGGAAAGATACTCCTGGAGAGTAAAGTGAATCAAGCGCACGGTCGATGCCTCCTTATCCACAGTAATAAGGCCTTGACAGCAGCCAACCAATATCGATATCGAAGGGACGTTGCCAGTATTGAAATCCGTTGAGCCTAGCTCGACTGCCAAGGCATGGCAGAGCTCATCCGCTTGCAGCGGCCGCTCCGCATGGCTGACCCACATCAACGCTGCCATTCCAAGTCCTGGTTTATCCCCAGTTTGTGCCTTTATCCGTTCGATCGTCGTTCCATAAACATCTCCCAACCCCAATCCATCTGTCATTTTAACCAACTTTTCTCGTCTCCGATAAACTGTCGATTCGTGTAAGATCGCATCGATACTTAAGGAAACTAGTAGGAACCTAGATGCATATCTATTAGCGGCTAGTGTGGGCTGGATTCCTGGTGTGATTGCCCCTACTTACATTTCCGACATTTTTTCGGGAATCTTCTTCAAAATTTCCGCCGCCAGACTCTCGTCCATCGCCCCTGGGCTTTCGTCCTCATCTAGTCTAACACGAAGGTATCCAACGATATCATCTTTGCTGGAGCCTATGGATATACTCATCACTCGTCCAGCCAGGCGCCTTTTCACCTCAGCTCGAACATGAGGCCTTCCAATGATGAATATTCGTGTGCGCGGTGATTTCTCGAGGATTTGTTTCAGCGAATCAAGAAGTTTGACTCGATGCGCTACTGCACACTCGTCCAGAGCGTCTATGCATACAAATGTGCGGACTGAGGACGTGATGGCCTGTAGCATCTTCACGATATCCGGAAGCAGCGGTCCTCGTCCACCAACAGCCATCTTCTGCTCTTTAAAGGCCCGTGATATCTCCTCCGGGATCTCTTCCATTCCGCAAACGACCTGTTTCAGCAATGAGCCAAGCATACTGATCGCAGATTGCTCCTTTCGGGCCGCGAAATCAAAGTAAAAACACGTAACGGCCGTATTTTGTCCCCTGGCCTGATCGCACAGCCTGTCCACTACCAGCGAGCTGAAATCGCGGCTTGTTAGCATCGACCCTCTTTCTCCTCTGCCCCAAGAATAATTTTCCTTAACTTACCCGATAAATGTCTTGCCAACTCCCGGCGCTCCATGGCAAAACAAGACTGCCTTATCACCTTCACCTTCACCACGACAGTCATGCCAGCTCCTGAATTCTTCAGTTTGCATCAGCCATTCCCCCACATTCTCCACGCGGCGCTCACGGATGTCCTGATGGCGTAGCTTGGGTTCTAGGGGCGATAGCCAGGCTAGGAGTTGAGACCGATCATCGACAACACCATAGTTATTCTGTACATTAAAAGAGTTGTGATTATCTGAGATGTTGGCGCTATTATGGATGGTATATTGAGACATCTTCCACTCTTTGCTACCGTACTTGCACTGTTATAAGGGAGGAGCTATTGAGTGTGCTCAGTTGATGATGTCCTTGGAAGCTGGAGATAAGCGGGGTGTTGATGAAAAAAAAGCGAAGGTCTTCCGGCGCTAAAGCAGACCTGCGTATCCCATTATGGGGGAGAAAAGTCTCGCACCCTACAAACTGCCACTCAGGGAAGAGCCCCAAGCGCCGGCAGTAGAACAACCCCAACTAGATCTACCGGTACAAGGTATGATCATGAATTCATGGTACTAGTGCATATATAACTTAGATTCCGACACTGCAAAAACAATCCCCAGTCGAAGCCATAAACGTTATCGCAAGTGCTACTATTCCACAGTCGATCTCAATTTAAGATACGGTACAGTACAAGTCCTTCGCACTCAATATCACCGAAGGTCCCACTAGTCTATATACATCCCTTACAATTACACAGAAAAGTCTCCATCCCTCCCGTCAAAAGCCTGGCACTCCAGGTAAATAAATCACAAGTGCGTTTCATAGCGCGAGCGATGATAATTCATCTACTAGTACCCAAGAAACTGCGATGACCCTCGCAAAAGACCCCCAATGATCCCTACCTAATACCCCACGCAGGGGCATGCACCCCACACCAATATCTCTTTCCAGTCTCCCAAGACTGATTAGAGTCCAAAAAAAAGGTCTCCGGGCACTCGGTCACCCGGGTTGTCATAGTATATAAGAGCATCCCCGGTACGAGAGTTATAAGACACTCTCTTACTTTTTCCTTGATGCGTTCTCAAAGCCATTAGCTTTGTTATTGCGATGTAGATTATCAGCGCGCCGTCCGGAGATGCTTACCGCCAATCTCTGGAGTCGTGCTATTGGGGTTTCTGCTATCGGGCGGTGTTAACGCCGCTGTTTCCTAGAGTCTTGTAATCTCTAAATACCTACCGCGGTATATCTTCTTGGTAATTTCTCTACTAGCGTGCCCCACGATAAGAATTTATCGCGAGACGAATGAGACTAACGAGGGACCCGAAAAGCCTGGGTGCTAGGCTCCCCCGACCCTCCATACTAAAGCCTAAAAACGGGAATGGCCAGCATGTATCCGCTAAGCATGTCACCGTACTATTCAGCAAGCCATATCATTTATGGTAACCAGTTTCCTATCTTAGATACAATCTTCATAGCTACCAGCGATCGCCCTAAGAGCGCTTGTGCTATCTTACACCACACCCCCTACCCAACCAACACTCTATATACAGTTTTTCTATCATCCAGGAAAGAGGAGAGAGGAAGAAGAAAGGGAAGAAATAAAATATACAAGAAAAAAAACACAGGCAATAACTTACAGCTAGAAGAAAATCAAACGGCAAGACGAAAACTAAAAACTATAAACTAGAACTCATAACATTAGAACACTTCCACCCCGTCGACCAAACTCTACAGAACTTTGTAAATAGAAACTAATAAATCCTCACCTGACTGCGAAAGCAAAGTGCCCAAAAGAGCGGCAAGGTATGACATATAGGTGCATTCCGATCTCATGGGATATCCTTCGCCTACGGAGAGCGATACCTGGGAACAAGTAGCGTGAGTAACGAACTACGCGTGAGAGGGGCGGCTATTTCCACGAGGTGGTGTCTCCCAAGCCTTAAATCGTGTTGGGGGTTACCGCTTTGCGGGACTGTAGAAGGGCTACCACGTTATTACGGCCCCTCTCAGTAGCAAGGGAGAGCGGCATTCGGTCGTAACTATCCATCACATTGAGATTGACCTCTTCCCGTTCGAGCAGTAGTTTCACCACTCCCTTATGTCCACCCCCAGCGGCATACGAGAGCGGTGCCCGGCCAACATCATCTGGCTTGTCGGTCTGGCTTCTCGGGGTTGACCTCTTTAAAGAAAATCAGAGTGAATACGGCACCGAAAAAGGATACGGCGGGAGAGAGGATAACGATAGCGAGCAACTTAGGTCTATTCGTCGTACTTGCTTACTTGCTAAACTGACGGAAATGGCAGGAGCATATATAAAAACGAAACGCTATCCTTAGCCTTCCAACGATCATCACTTCCTTCCACACATATCTCCTCATCACCTTGTTCATCCCTCAAAAGAAAGAAACATTCTGTGTTATCCCTAAACAAAAGAAAATCCATCTTGAAGACTTCCGCTTGTTCTTCCTTCGTTTCCGTGCCTCTATGCTTCACTATCCGTCCATCAATGAAACATCTTTCATAACTCTCGTGCTTTCATAAAACCAAAGAAACTCTACCATGCCGAGCAGCATTTCCAACACTCTTCCCGTTCGAGCAGTAGTTTCACCACCCCCTCATGTCTACCCTTAGCGGCATACGAGAGCGGCGTCCGGCCGCGACTATCTGGCTTGTCGGGATTGACCTCTTCCTGTTCGAGTAGTAGTTTGACCACTCCCTCACCCCCACCCTCAGCGGCATACGAGAGCGGTGTCTGGCCGCGACTATCTGGCTTGTCGGGATTGACCTCTTCCTGTTCGAGCAAGAGCTTCACCACTCCCTCATATCCATTCCCAGCGGCATACGAGAGCGGTGCCCGGCCATCATCATCTGGCTTGTCGGGATTGACCTCTTCCCGTTCGAGTAGTAGTTTCACCACTCCCTCATGCCCTCTCTCAGCAGCATACGAGAGCGGTGCCCGGCCGCCATTATCTGGCTTGTCGAGATTGACCTCTCCCCGTTCGAGCAGTAGTTTCACCACTCCCTTATGTCCACCCCCAGCGGCATACGAGAGCGGTGCCCGGCCATCATCATCTAGCTTGTCGGGATTGACCTCTTCCCGTTCGAGCAAGAGCTTCACCACTCCCTCATATCCATTCCCAGCGATATACGAGAGCAGTGTCCGGCCACGATAATCTGGCCAGTCGGGATTGACCTCTTCCCGTTCGAGAAGTAGTTTCACCACTCCCTCATGTCTACGGTGGGCGGCATACGAGAGCGGTGTCCGGCCGCGACGATGTGGCTTGTCGGGATTGACCTCTTCCCGTTCGAGCAATAGTTTCACTACTCCCTCATGTCCACCCTCAGCGGCATACGAAAGCGGTGTCCGGCCGCCACTATCTAGCTTGTCGGGATTGACCTCCTCCCGTTCGAGTAGTAGTTTCACTACTCCCTCATATCCACCCTGGGCGGCATACGAGAGCGGTGTCCGATCGGTCACCCTAGCGACATGCCGGGACAGCGGTTGGTCCTTACCTGGCCTGTCGGGATTGACCTCTTCCCGTTGGAGCAGTAGTTTCACTACTCCCTCATATCCGCCCTTAGCAGCATACGAGAGCGGTGTCCGGCCGTAATTATCTGGCTTGTCGGGATTGACCTCTTCCCGTTCGAGTAGTAGTTTCACTACTCCCTCATATCCACCCTGGGCGGCATACGAGAGCGGTGTTCGGTCGATCACCCTAGCGACCCTCTCGGACAGTGGGCGGGGGTCCTTACCCGGCCTGTCGGGATTGACCTCTTCCCGTTCGAGTAGTAGCTTCACTACTCCCTCATATCCGTACTCGGCGGCATACGAGAGCGATGTCCGGTCGCTAATATCTGGCTTGTCGGGATTAACCTCTTCCCGTTCGAGTAGTAGTTTCACCACTCCCTCATATCCGCCCTTAGCAGCATACGAGAGCGGTGTCCGGCCGCCACTATCTGGCTTGTCGGGATTGACCTCCTCCCGTTCGAGTAGTAGTTTCACTACTCCCTCATATCCACCTTGGGCAGCATACGAGAGCGGTGTCCGGTCGCTCACCCTAGCGACAAGCCGGTCCAGCGGTCGGTGGTCCTTACCTGGCCTGTCGGGATTGACCTCTTCCCGTTCGAGTAGTAGCTTCACTACTCCCTCATATCCGTACCCGGCGGCATACGAGAGCGATGTCCGGTCGCTAATATCTGGCTTGTCAGGACTGACCTCTTCCCGTTCGAGTAGTAGTTTCACCACCCCCTCATGCCCACCCCCAGCGGCATACGAGAGTGGTGTTCGGCTGCGATCATCTAGCTTGTCGGGATTGACCTCTTCCCGTTCGAGCAGTAGTTTCACCACCCCCAAATATCCACCCCAAGCGGCATACGAGAGTGGTGTCTGGTCGCCACTATCTGGCTTGTCGGGATTGACCTCTTCCCGTTCGAGTAGTAGTTTCACCACTCCATCATGTCCACCCGAAGCGGCATATGAGAGCGGTGTCTGGCCGTAACGATTATCTGGCTTGTCGGGATTGACCTCTTCCTGTCCGAGTAGTAGTTTCACCACTCCCTCATGTCCATTACGAGAAGCCCATGACAGTGGTGTAAAACCCAAAAAGTCTCCTTCGTTGATATCATAGCATTCCATCCCTATCAATATAGCTACAACTTCAACAATTCCAAAGAATGATGCGCAGTGAAGTCCACTGAACGGAGAGAAAGTGTCATTAGACCAAGGATAAAAATGTGGGGCTTTCTCTAAAAGTAATTCCGTCGACACCTGGCCATAATTCTCGTTTAATAGCTCCACCGCAAGTGATCTCCCGCAGTCCGAGAGCTCCATTTTCGCATGGACCCCCCAGTATACTGAACAATATGATAGAAAGGGTGTGTTCCGCGTGTCAGGAGAAGGATCGGCCAAAAGGGCTTTAACATGTTGTGAATTCAGAAAAGTCAAACAGATTTCCGCCATTTCCGAGTGAGGTCTACTAAATATATCGGGATGAGCCGAAAAATACTCCTGAAGAGTAAAGTGGATTAATCGCACGGTTGATACCTCCTTATCCACAGTGATAAGCCCTTGACAACAGCTAACCAACGTCGATATCGAAGGGACGTTTCTAGCATTGAAATCCGTGGAGCCCAGCTTGACTGCTAGGGCATGGTAGAGCTCATCCGCTTGTAACGGCCGTTCCGAATGACTGACCCACATCAACACTGCCATCCCGAGTCTTGATTTATCCCCAGCTTGCGCCTTTATCCGTTCGATCGTCGCCCCATAAACATCTCCCAACTCCGATCCATCTGTCATCTTGCTAAGCTTTTCCTGTCTCCCATAGATTGTCGATTCATGTAAGATTGCATCGACACTCAAGGAAACCAGTAGAAACCTAGATGTATATCGATTAGCGGATAGTGTGGGCCGGAGTTCCGAGTATCACCATACGTACATTTCCGACATCTTCTCGGGAATCTTCGACAGAATATCCGCCTCTAGACTCTCGTCCATTGCCTCTGGCGTTTCGTCCTCATCTAGTCTAACACGAAGGTATTCGGTGATATCATCTTTACTGGAGCTCACAGGTACACTCATCACTCGTCCAGCAAGGCGCTTTTCCACCTCAGCCCGAATATGAGGCCTTCCAATAATGAATATTCGCGTGGACTCGGACTTGTCGAGGATATGTTTCAGCGAATCAAGGAGCTTGACTCGATGCACTGCTGCACACTCGTCCAGAGCGTCTATGCATACAAATGTGTGCAGTGAGGACGTGATGGCCTGTAGCATCTTTACGATATCCGGAAGCAGCAGTCCTCGTCCACCAACCTTCTTCTGTTCTTGAAAGGCCCCCAATATTTCCTCTGGAATCTTTTCCAGTCCGCCAACGATCTGTTTCAGCAATGAACCCAGCATACTAATCACAGACTGCTCCTTCCGGGCCGCGAAGTCAAAGTAAAAGCATGTGACGGCTGTATTCTGTCTAGTTGCTTCATCGCACAGCCCATCTACCACCAGCGAACTGACATCGTGGCTTGTTAGTCCTAATTCTCTTCCTTCTCTACCCGAAGAATAAAGCTTACCTGATAAATGTCTTGCCAACTCCCGGTGCTCCATAGCAAAACAAGACCGCCTTATCACCTTCACCCTCACCGCGACAGTCATGCCAGCTTCTGAATTCTTCAGTTTGCATGAGCCATTCCCCCACATTGCCGACTCGGCGCTCCCGGATGTCCTGATGTCGCAGCCTGGGCTCTAGAGGTGACAGCCAGGCTAGGAGTTGAGATCGATCATCGACAACACTATAGTTATTCTGTACATTAAAAGAGTTGTTATTATCGGAGAAGTTGGTACTATTATTGATGGTATATTGAGACATCTTCCGCTCTTTGCTGCCTACGTCGTTGTAGTTACTGAGTACGGTCGGTTGATGGTGCTCTTGGAAGCTAAATAAGAGAGGGGTCTTTCTCAAGAAGAGCGGGGGTCTCCAGGCGCTAAATCACCCTTGCAGATCTCACTTCATACAACGGAAGAAAAGCCTCGCACCCGACAAACGGCCATCCAGGAAGAGCCCCAAGCGCCGGTAGTAGAACAACTCCAATTACCCGAGTGGATCTACCGGTAAACATATACCCGAGTACTTTCACAACCTAAATATCTGACACTGCAAAAACAATCACCATTAGAAGCCACAAACACCATCGCAGGTTCTAATATCGTAGGTCTCAACTCAAGGTATAATACAAGACTTTCCCGCTTGATACAATAGAGGTTTCCCACCATATACAGTACACGACTACTACAATTACAAATAAAAGTCACCATTTCTCCCATCAAAAATCGAGCGCCCAGATAAATAAATCGCGGGTACCTCTCATAACGCGAGCGATAATCATTCATTTACTAATAGTCAAGAAACTGCAATAGCCCTTACAAAGACCCCCAATGATCCCCATCCAATATCTCGCCCAGGGGCGTGTATCCCAACCCCACAATATCTCTTTCATGTCTCCGAAATCGATTATGCTCCAGAAAAAGGGTTTCTTAACCCTCAGTCACTATGGCTCCCATAATAATCCCTTATCAGCTTGTGAAAAACCACAGGGCCAACAGGCCGGCTAACTTAAACCAGCACAGCAAGGTATTGTCTGACCTGCTCAGATGTTCGAAAGCTCCTGTTCACAATGGTGGAATTTTCTATTGTACTACCTTAGAGATCCTATTTTCTGATGACCGTTGACACAGCTAAACACAGTACAGGTACAGTACACTCCAGTATGGCACCACAGTATACCAAATCCCTGCATCGGCAATCATCCACCCCATCTCTACCCACCCCAAGGGAAGGTAAGTCCGCACAAACTAAAAACCTTGCGGAAAGTAGTGTTTGCCAATAGCCGAGCTAGCCCGGAAGTTCAAGTCACTTCCTGAATACTCCCACCTTGGATAGCCGGAGCCCGCCTCGATCCAGCTTTCAGCAGCCCCATGCAATTGCGTTCATAAAGTATCACTCGGTGGAAACAAGCATAAGAACCCAACTTCATTCCGGGTGCCGAACCCAGCCCCAGCAAATAAGAGCACCTTAACCACACGTATACTAACCTAGCCCGCAACCTAATTAGCACTGGGGTCTAAGCATACAATGACAGCGCACTGATTCTAAACCTAACTTAGATGATATACCAAAAAAGACATATGAAATGAAAGAGAGAAAGAAACCGTCCTACTTTCCATCGCTCCTCCAATTCACTAGTAGACGGAATAGTACAGCAGGATGGGCTCCTTGATTCCCCCTCCCTCAACTTGTTCGAGGGCATCCCGAGTATGGAAGTTGAAAGACATCCTCATGTTTTTCCTTGATACATTTCCATAGCGATTAGGAAAGAGCTCTGTTATTGCTATCTAGACTTTTGGCAAGCCACCCGGAGATTTTGCCACCGGTCTTGCGGAGCGTGCTGTCAGGGACTCTGGGTGTTGGCCATTCGGCGGGGCTAACGCGGCTTCTGCCGGGAGTCTTGTCGTCTCTGAATACCTGTATACAGCATATCTTCCTAGTAGTTTCTCCATTAGTATGTTTCATGCTATCAAATTAATCGCAAAGCGAGTGAGATTAATGAGTAATATGAAAAGCCTGTGTGCTAGACTCCCCCTACCCTCCATACTAATATCTAGAGTGGGGGTGGGCAGCACGTATCCGCTAGGTATGATATCATACTATCCGTTAGGCCATATCACTTATGGTAACTAGTCTCCTGTCTTAGACACAGTCTTCGTACAGCTATTAACAATCACCTCAAGAGCCCTTGCGCTACCTTACACGGTTACACCGCTTGTCCTCTATCTAAACAGCACCCTATATACAATCTATCTATCATACAGGAGAGGGGAGGGGAAAGGAAGAAAAAACTATACAAAGAAAACAAAAGACACGCACAAGCAAGAATTTAGAGCCAGAGAAAAATTAAATAACAGGATGAAAACTACAAGCTATAAACTAGAACTCCTCACAACAAAACTCTTTCCCCCAAGACCCAAAGTCTACAGAACTTGTAAATAGAAACTCATAAATCCTCACCCGATCACGAAAGCAAAGCTCCGAAAGGGGTGGGAAGGTATGACATATACGCGCATTCCGATCTCATGGGATTTCTTTAATCTACAAAGAGTGACTCCCAAGGACAAGCGGCGTGAGTAGGCAACGGACTCCGAAGGAGAAGGGCAGCTTTTTCCACGAGGCGATGTCTCCGATGTCTTAAATCGTGCTTGAGGTTACCGTTTTTCGGGATTGCAGTAGGACTACCACTCTATTATGACGATTCTTAGTAGCGAGCGAGATCGGTGTTTGGCCGTCATTATCTGATTTGTCGGGATTGACCTCTTCCCGCTCGAGTAGTAGTTTCACCACCTCCTCATATCCACCCGAAGCAGCATACGAGAGCGGTGTCCGGCCGCCACTATCTGGCTTGTCGGGATTGACCTCTTCCCGTTCGAGTAATAGTTTCACCA